>CM045762.1:141441523-141485274 GCA_025200525.1 Camellia lanceoleosa
GGAAGCAGTCTTCTCAAATAAGTCTATAGAATTAAGGTCGAACTCAGCAAGAGTGTTCTCAAACAACTTATTCTCTTCAAAAGTCCACTCGGTATGCATTGGAGGAGGTGGCAAAGAGATAAAGAACCATGATAGTTCATCAAGGTTGTTGCCAAGATGTGGTATCTCCATTTTTTGCTGATCAAAGAATTTTGAGTAGAGTTAAAATGGAGTAGAATGTTGCCACAAGGGAATTATATATAGATAAATTGATGCATAGACATACACACAAACATAAATACTTTAGTTAAATTTATGTTAATATAGTTCACATTCCCCATTTGATGCTCTACTCTAGTGTTCTCTGTTTTTTCCAGAATTTTATTAGCTTACCTAACATAGTGTGTTTGGTTTTGTAGCTTTTGTGCTACCACTAATGACAAATGCCAATTAGGGGTCACAAAATGCTATAAATAACAAATATAGGATATGTCGGTGAATTTGGATGTATGTATTGTGGTAATGGGTTTTCATGTCACTTTGGTGTTTGTCTACTCTGCTCTGCTCTTCCAGTGCTGATCTCAATTCAGTGGTGGTCACTTTGGGTTTTCATGTCAAATTCTGATCTTGTTTTTCTTTCGTGCAAATGATGGCCTTGGTGTGAATACTCTGAATTTTGTTGTTGCTTTTGTTTTTTTTTTTTTTTTTATTTCATTTCTATCATTGTTTGATAGAGGGAAAAAGACAAAGTAGTTGGTTGTATGTAAGGAATGATTTGAATTATTTTATAACAAAAAAATAAAAACCTATTATGAAATTATATCATTAGAAGTTTCTATTCATTGTATATAAGTCTCAAATTTTGTTATGATGGAATGGGGAGCATAATGTTGATTGTTGCAACTACTGTTTGACTGTATGATCTACCATATTGAGACATTAATGGGAAAGCATGTAGGTGTTATTTGTGGTGCAGTACCTGTTAACTGTGTGTTTCCAGTGCACATGGGTCACTTGGTGAAAATTTCTATCATTTTCCCCTCAATATAAATTGAAGAACTCAACTTTATCTTTGCATTCTAATATCTGGAGGCTTTGACACCTTTACTTATACTTGCACCTGATGCATTTACCCCCAGTCCATGTACCAATGGAATTACATATTAGCTAGAAAATACATAATCATGAGTTAAATATATGGCCTGTCTGCTGGTGAATTCTCAATTGTCAGATGACTTCAGCTGATTTACTGTATATTAAGGTATGGATTTCATGTTGTTGAATTGGATGGATAAGAGGTAAGCAATTCTTAATGTTTTTGCCTGTGGAAATTAATCTTCAAGATTCATAGGTTTAGGTTACTGGTATTGTAGCGGGGCTTTGTTTTAGGAAACTATGTCAGATTGTTATACATAATCTGGATAGGCATGATGTGCATGATTTTTGAATTTCGCCATTAATCCATTTTTTTGTCAATTATGTTTTAAGTCATGACTTCTTGCCTGTGGTCATTGTGATAACACTTCGCAATGACTTGACATGAATTGACTTGGCTAGACAGGGGTGAAAATTGTTGATATTTGTTTGGGTACCAGACCCCATAACGGGGGTTTGATCAACTTGGAGGAACTCTGTAAATTGCTTTGTCAGAGGCGAAAGAGTGCTCCTGAAGCTGTGTCTGAGGATGATTGCTTGTGTGCCATTAGTAAGCTGAAGGTATTTTTGTTGAAGATTTATGTTAGTCTTTGATAGCATATTATGGACACACATTGAGAGTCTACTTGTAGACGCATTACATTCACTACCATATGCCTCTTTATAGATTCTAGATAATGAAGCGAATGAGGATGGATTCAGAGATGTCATAAATTTTAGGAGTTGAGGCCAATGGGGTTGTATTTTGCCTTTTGTTTTCAATTCCATTTTTATTTGTTAACTAATTTTGTCATTTAAGAACAAAATATCTAATGATATGTGCATAAGCGACTGTAGCAAAACAAATATCATATATCACTGAACACTTCCCATTAGATAACTGATTTCTTGGGTACTAAGAGAGGTTTTCCTGGAAATGCGGTAAGAACATGGATGTAAGATTTACAAAATTCTCGCGCCCATGTGATATAATCCAGGAGATCTCCTAAGCAAGAGTCAATCAATTTCACCAATATAATCATCACTGTTATCAACTTATTCTGGTGAAATATAAATGATGATGATAAATTTTGGACTTCATCTTTGATAAAAATATGAAACCATAGATTTTAAAATTATTATCTTGGTGAACCTACTCGTCTTATGACTTGTACAAAATATAGCTCACCATTGTGCTTTGGTAGTCTACAGCTGTAGATACGGTTCTTCACTTCATGCTTTGTAACTTTTCAGATTTATGTTTGGACACTTACATAACATTTTTTTTTTACTTCGATTTGTTTTATGAATGTGGATTAGATCTTATATTTTTGACCTGTGGATGGATTGTCTTGTGCTTATCATTAGGAAATGCGTCTCTTATAATTTCTTGTAATGTTTTAATTTTTAATGTCTAATAAGCTTTCAGTATGCTATTTAGGGAAATGAGAATGAGACATATGAGTATATAATTAGATCTTATATTTTTGATAAATGAAATGGTATTACCATGAGCTGATGCATTTATATTCTTAGGTTGAACCATCCGCCCAAGGAAAAAAAATTCCCATTTTTGGTTCACAAACATTGTGTTTAGATTTTGTATTTAGCTTTTGTTCACAAACAGAAATCAAAGTTCAGAGGTGGCTGATATTGATATTTGTTTTTCTCTGCAATGACCCAGGTTTATTGTTGTTGATCTAATTGTTATTGTGAATGCCCATTTTCTTATTAACAGTTGAATCTTGAAATCGTCAACTAGCAAGATGATTGGAGAGGTACTTTATTTCTCATTTAACATAAAATTGAATTTATAACCAATTGTTGTCCACATTATTTCTTATTTTTCCTTATGTATTGCACAGAGTTCAAAAAAAGATGAGAAAATAATTAGAAAGGAGCGTGAAGCTATAATTGCTGCGTCATGGATGAAAGAAGAAATGCATCATTCAGAATTTTAGATGAGTGTTCTACTTCTCCACATGTTGAATCACATGATATGGAAGGAGTTGTAGACTCCACTCAAGTACCAAAGAAGAAAACTAGGGGGGCATCAAAGTTAAAGATGCATGACAAAGGAAAACAAAAGTGTGATGAAATTGACTTCAATGAAAGGAATCAGCCTGTGGGATCTGAGTCAGTTAAACTATCAACTTTAGAAGGGATATTGGCACGAGAGATGGTGCCAATAACCATAGAGAGATGGCTTGATATTCCAGAAGAGGTTAAAGACAAGCTATGGGCTTGTGTGAAGGTAACATATATTTATTTAATTCATTATTATACTATCAACTCAAGTGTTTTTCCTAATCACTAAATTTTTGTTTAAATGCAAATGCAGCTTAGATTCAAAATACATGATTACCATAGGAAACACATCATGCAAAAGTTTGGCAGATTATGGCAAAAAATAAGACCTCTTGGTAAAAGTGCTAAGCTAGCACACAATATTGTCCTCACCAAACCTGATAATGTAGAAATGGTTGAATGGAAAGCATTTGTGAAACAACGAACTTCCAAAGAATTTAAGGTAAGTTTCCTCATAGAAATTCTCTAGTTTTTATGAACTAATTAGACCAAAATTTTTTTCTCATAGTGATTCAATTATGAATTATTAATCATATAAATTATGACATTCTTCTTTTGTATATGTAGGCAAAGAGCAAAAGATTTAGGGCAATGAGAAAAAAACAAACCCTCTCTCACACCATGAGTCGTAAAGGTTATGCACGATTAGAGGATGAAATGGTAAATTTAAGAGTGATTCAAGTAATTTTGTAAATTGGGTATGAAGTATGGTTACTTTGAGATTGTTTTAATCATGTTGATTTTCATTTTCTATTTTAATTTCTAGAGAAGAGAAAGTCGAGCACTATCATCCATATCAAGAGTTGATGTTTGGATTAAAGGGCATACAAGGAAGGAAGGAAAATCCATGAATGAAGTGCTTGGTGCAACTGTGGTACCAATATTACTTCATTTGTTTTTTTTTTTTTGGTATTATAATTTGCATTCACATCAATTTATTAAGACATGCTTTATATTTTTAGAAAAATGTTCAAGAACTTCATAAGGCTTCTACTGATGAGGGTCCAAAATCTATAAAAGATGATGCGATTTTTCATACTTTGGTCCCGAGCGTCGTGGGAGTGTACGAGGGTTGGGATTTGGGGCATTACCATCTACGGTTGATGCACAAGTACACCAAAGTGAGCACGTGAGAAAACTTGAAAGCAAGGTGCTGGACTTAGAACAACAACTTGATGAGATAAGAGCCATGCTTATCAAAGAAAGAAGGCAAAATGATGTAAGAGGAAAAGCTAAACATGATAATAAAATGTCATGGCACATAATTTGTTTGTCTTTAATTTGTTATTTTATATTGAAATCACTTGCATGTTTATCTTTGATTGTAGGGTACCAATCCCTCCCAAAGAAGCTCCAATCTACTCCAATCTACTCCTCATGACAACCTTCCAACTTCAGTGAGTGAAAATAGTATTTTCAAAACATTTTTATCTACTTTTCATGTCTTTAGTTGTTGGAATTATGTGGTAGCTATACGCTTAATGAAGTGTTTTGATGGTTTTTTAGGTGAATGAAGTTGGTTCTGTTACTGAAAGCATTGAAGCTATGAAATTATCTAAACGTGGTGGTTCTTCAATTGCAAACCTTCCAACTGGTTTAGATATGGTAAGTTATGCTGTTTTTAGAAGTGCCTTTTTTTTTCTTTCTTCAAAGTCCATTTTGCAGTTTACTACTAGTCTTGTAGTAATGAAATTATAAACTGCATTGTTAATTTGCTGGAGATTGAGCTTCAAGCCAAATAGACACTGCTGCATATTCTCCACTCATTAGAATAACCAAGTTTTGTGGTATGGCAGATTTACTAATTTCAAAGCATGACAACTTTTCATTTTTTCTTCTTTTTTTTGGTCAACATAAAGCATGTCGACTTGATATGGCGTTTTCATTGGATTTAGCTTACTGTTTCTCTCATGGTACAGAAAATAATTGTCAATTGACATAATTCTTGGTTGATAGAGTTCTTTTAGGGTTTTGTTGATATTTGTGGGGTTTACTATTGGAACTAGCATATAAGCAGAATCTGTAGTCGGAATTTCATCAAGGTAAATGTCAGGAGTACCAGTAGAGAAAAACAAAGTATTATAATAGTTTCATGTAAATATGAGGTGTTTGATTCTCAAAACACTTAAAAGAAATGAAAGGTGATGTGTTGAATACAATCCAAAGATATACTCGGTCCTCTATTTCTTGCAGCTGCTCCCAGTACCACCACAAGCTGACGGTCTCATAGAGTGCATTAGATACCTATTATGTGCCAAAGGAGTGCATTAGATACATGTATTAAAATAATTCTACAATAGTGTGAACATTGTAGTTGAAATAAAAATTAAAAAAAAAAGGGTCATGTGAACACTGGATGGTACCTTTTCCACGATGTGGGGTTGTTCTTGGGGTCTACATCACATGGTTTGAACACTGGATGGTACCCTTAGCATTGCATTTGCTTTGCCAAGAAGGATCGATGTGTGTGGGTGGGGTGTAGTGTGGTGCGGTACGGTGCGGTGTGGTGGTGGGGTGGGGTGGGGTCCAAAGCCTTGCATGAAGCTCATCCCACTCACTCTTTACAACACCTGAACTGTGGTGATTAAACCACCCCTATCCCTCATTTTGAATTCATCAACATTACTTTCAGCTAACTCTCACCCAATATTCTTTCCCCTAAACCTTTCCTTGCCAAATTCTGGTTTGTCACCTTCACTATCAAAGCCATCAGCTCACCCACATAACATTCTGTCTCCATCCTCGTGGTGGGAAATTAACTAATTCAAAACTTGTGAATGTGTAAATGAGTTATTTCAAAATTTGTGTGAGTGTTGTCGTAATCGAGCAAAAAGAGATTTTGAATCTCTCAATTTTATATTTAAGTAATTCTATGTTTAAAAGAAATGAACTAATTTAAATTCTCACAAAGAAAGTAAATTAATCAATTTTTTAGTTGTCATCTTTATAGTGCAACACATGTACTTATCTAATTTGTTAATGAGCCAATCCTAAAGTGATCCAATTCATATTTTTTCAGACATTCAAATGTGTCTTAATTATACCTCGGATGGTAATGTTTATGTAGTGGTTGAATAGCCTTTGTATGCCCTAAGATCCTTTTTTTGAGCCTTGTCATATTTTTAGGGCTATAATGTGGTCCAGCAGTAACAGTTTAGCTCTAAGCCAACACCTGATGATAGTGATTTTCCACCCACTTTTTGTTTCTTGGCAAAATTTACCTTCCGCTTGGATTGTGGGGTTAGAAGAAGAAGAAAAAGAAATGATTGTAAAAGAAAAGAAAAGAAAAGAAATTATCGTGTTTTCTCACTATCATGTTTGGATGAGTAAAAGAGCAAAATGTGATATAGGGATATGGGTGATGTTTCTTTTCTTTTAGTGCATTTTACTGAACAATCTCGGTATTCTAGAAGATACACAAGCAATTAGAGCTTGTTTCTTGCCAAATCTCACAACTTTTGGTGAGAAATGAAACTTATAAAATAAAATTAAAGTTCTCTTTCTTTTCATTTCTCACTGTTTCCAACTTATTAGAGATCCACTTGAATTAGAATGTCCATTTAGTTTTTATTAATTCATCAGGTTGAGTAGATTCATAAGTGTGACCACCTCAAAATATGTATTCATTAGGTTGAAATTTTCTTTTCTGACATTGATGACATATGTAAGTGAGTTCTCGTTGAAGCTTTTTGACACTTTCATTTCCTTTGTTGAACTAATACTTCGTAAATGGGATGAATGTTATGCAGTATGCTTATATACTCTTAATTTTTGTAGGATCAAAGTAATGGTGTGTGGAGCTTAGCAAATGTCAAATGCAAGTTGTTGCATTGGGAGGGGTCAAACTTGGTGGTTGCAGAAGGCCAAATTGCATCAAGGGATCCCATGTCAAGGGTGCATCATGCAATTCTTAGACCTTTGTGTTGGAAAGTATGAGTGAACCACGTAATAGTCAACGTGCCGTTGTTTCGTTCTACTCATGAGATGTATGATCTTCAAGATGCAATAGGAAGTATAGTTGCATGGCCTAGTCAATTCATTCTTTTGGACGAAATATTGGACTAATTGATTTACAATTTGTAGTTATACTTTTTGGATGTTTAAAGTCATATTTTAGAGATTAGTGAATCTTATGATTTGGATATTTTTTTTTTGATTTGTATGTTTGAGGTTGTTATCAGCTTGATATGATAGAAGTTGAGGATAAAAGTTAGTATGCAGGTTGTTTGGTGTATGGATATTAGATTTTTTTGCTTACTTCATAGTTGCTGCTTTTGCTTGGTTTGTAACAAGTTGCATTTTATAAGCTATTGTCTACATACGGTTAGGCAAGGTCATGTTCCTATATATATATTATATTAAAAATAACTTTCTACGTCATGCAAAATTATGCTGTGAAAAGTGTAATGATTTATGGCATGTAAGAAAATGTCGTAGAAGATTATATACGGCATACAAGGCATGTCATAAATATATTAAAAATGACCTTCTACGGCATACAAAATTATGTCGTGAAAAGTGTGATGATTTATGACATGCAAGGAAATGTCGTAAAATACTATATTCGGCATACAAAGTATGCCATAAATATATTAAAAATAATCTTTTATGGTATGCAAAATTATGTAATGGAAAGTATGATGATTTATGACATGATAAAAATGTCGTAAAAAGTTATATACGACATACAAAGTATGTCATTAATGTTTAATTTATTACTTTTTACAACTTTACCTGCACGCCGTAAATGACGCTCAACTTTCTACGGTATGTCATATAACAGCATTTGTGTGCATGCCATGAAAGAGTTTTTACGGCATGCATTGCAAGCTGTAAAAAGTCAATTTTGTTGTAGTGATCACTCCATACACGTGTATGAAGATGCAGTTCAGTGAGCAATAGTAGGCACAACTGGCAAACAAATATCTAGGAAAGGGAACAATTGGCCGTCGGCTACCACTGCTAGTCGACTGGCCACCACTGGTGGCTGACAGGCACAACTTGTGGCCGACAAGGTCTAGGGCTGGCTGACAGACCACCTTCCTCCCCAGGCAAGAGGAAAAAAGTTCTTGGTCAAAAAACATGCACAAAACATATAGGTTTAGAGGCTCAAAGACAAGGCGTCCTGCCGAGGACTTCGGGTGCTCAAAACAAACACAAACAAGGATAATCATCGAGTATACAAAGAATGACGTCCAAGTCTTGAGGGCGGTCAAAAATGGGGTGTCTACACAAAACTATTTTCAATATATAGAACCAAACAAACCAAAAAAATATCTAAACTCTCTCCCAAATTTTTTTTTTTTTGGTTGAAAATTTATCTCAAAACACAAACCAAACACATCCATTGTGTTTAGGTTGTATTTTTGGATTTGAGGGTGGGGGTGGAGAAAAGACACTCTAACTCACTTTAAACACTTCAAAAATTGTCTTCGAGTTTGGTCTTTCAAAGAGGAAGGGTAGTGTTCAAGGAGCCTTGGGGAACACTCTAGGGTTAGCTATGATTGCCCTATCGCTAACTCCTTGCGCCTCCCATCCAATTCATAATTAAAATCAAAACCTACAATCGGTGGGTTGTGCGGATGTGCAGGATGTAGCGATTCTAGTTTTGACATGACCCTTGTTATATCCCGACCTTGAGTTTCATGATTTTGTACTGTTGTTCTTGTCTCTTTTTCCCTTATTCCTTATTGAAATTGAGTATTGGAGTGCCTTGGTTGTGTTTGGAACAGGTTGGTTGCTAGTTGGTTCAAATTGTTGTTGTCCAGATTTTGGCCTCTTCATTCGAGTGAGCTTTGTGAGCTCCCGTACTTTTGCAAGCCTGCAAAGATACTGGGAGGGTAGTGTTCTTCACTCGAGCGATAACTCTTGTGCTCTAGCGACGGTCTTCTGTTTGTAAAACTTCAGGGAGTGTGCATTCTGCGTTCAAGCAAAGCTTCTTGCGCTCGAGAGAGGTGACTTATTTGTGTTTGGTCACTTGAGCGAGCTGCGCGTATATTAGTTCGCAGAAACACCTTTTTACATCACTTTTTGACAACTTTTCTCTCAAAAGCCCTAGACCGACTCTCTCTCTATATATATATTTATATTTTCACCTAGATCTAGTGTGTTCTCTACCCGTGTGCCTTTGTTAAAAAAGTAGTACGTCTCAAGAGCTCTCTCGTGATCAGATTAAAGCTTGGTTTTGGCGTCTTTGAAGTTCCTCCATCTTTTCCTTTGGTCTTCTAAGCTTGAGGTAGGGATTTTCTACACTTTTATATGGTTTTTAACTTAGTTATTTGATGTTGTATGGACAAGATTTGGATTTGGAAGAGTTTGGACAAATCTAGGGCTTTGATTTAAAATCAAAAAGGGGTTTTCAAATGAATGTAATGGAAATGGTTATGGGAGTAGATATGTGTTAAAATAGTTGATTTTGGTGCTTGGGATGAACTTGGAAAAAATGGGAGTTTTTCCCTAAAATGACCCAAATGATTATTTTATATAAACAATGGAATTGGTAGTGAAAGTGTGAAATTGGGACGTTGTTTATATAAACGGTGGAGTTAAATATATATTATCTTGAACCTATGGGAATTTGGATAACTTATCTATTGTAAAGATTGTATATCTGTTTAGAAATATCTATTTTTGGGCTATCAGTGGAGGACAGCCATGATTGTTGTAGAAATTGCATGAGGATTAGGCAAATTGAAACTAATCTCTTATTGGTTGTCATTGAATATGACTGTGTTATAATACATTGTATATGTATGATATTTGAGAGAAGAAATGGGATGGACTCCATTAAATTAAGTTGGCCTGTGTGTCCAGGGTGAAAGTCCCGAAAACCGTACGTATACATGGGTGCTAATTTCCATAGACAAAATTTTCGTAAAATGGCAAATGGAAGTATTTGTATGATAGTCATGTTGATTTCAGACCTATTAAGCCGTGTTCTTAGTTTGGTTGTCTAGAATGAATGGAATTGACTCATGAATTGAGATAATATGAATTGTGATATAAAGCTTGGCATGACATGGTTTTGCGAAGGAGTCATAAATGGTTTTATCATGGGCATTGGACATGCATCTCATACTTATATCTTTGTTAAGATTCATATATTGTGTTAGATTATTTCTATTGGACTTTGGCTCACCCTATTAGAAAAAATCATTTTTAGATGCTCGCGACATGCCTCCTCCAAGATAGTAGCTTGCAGAGACTTGGTGCAAGGGCTCGTTTTTGTTTTATTTAATTTGTATAGCCAAGGAAATTAAATGTATTGAGCTAGACTCATTTTGTCATAACCAAGGAATGACTTGGAAGGATGTAAGTTGTTAGGGCATTTAATTATCTGTTCAACTTTCATCTTTTGATTATTAGTAACACATGTTGTAGATTCAGGATAGGACATTTAAGACTGTATATCGCATGTGTCACCTTTTGTATATTAACTTTGATGAAAGTAAGTATGTTGTTCAAATTCTACTTCTGCAAATGAGATGGGTTTGTCATATTTATTTTGGGGTGTTACACAGGACACGTGCGGGCACAAAGCCTATGTGCGGCCGCTCGAGTGGCCAAGCCTCTAGGTGTGGGCGCTTGTTCCCTCAACGTGTACTTGCCATGCATGCATGCACAAGTATGTGGTTTTAGGCTATTGGACCCTTTTACTGCCTAAGTAGGTCTATTTGGCTCTCAATTGATGTTTTTACACAAAATAGGTCAATGGTTTTGAAAGTATTTATCAATTCAGACTCAAACGAACTTTTTCCTCTAAGTGGGACTGAAAAGTTAGGTTTTGGATAAAAATGAGTTCAGGGGCAAAATGATCATTTTTACCAAAAAAAAAAAAAAAAAAAAAACAGACAGATAATTTTTGGCTAAAACGAGGTCACACAGCAGCTCTTATTAACCTCAAACCTCTCTAAGGAAGAAATAATTACCCATTTCATCATCATGAAGCTTTCAAACACCTAAGTCTTAGTGGTTAGTCAAAATGGGGTGTCTACAGAAGATCTTTCAGGAGTTGAGTAAGGTTTCAAAGTTCACCGAAATAGGAACCTTCGAGAAGAAAGAGATGGTCACCTCATATTACTTAATGAATCGAGGTTATCTTCAAGGTTTGTTGCAATAAAGGGTAAATTCCAGGGATTTTTGGGAAGTTTACCCAGTCACAAAGGTCTTTTAGGGAATTTTGCGTGTGAGACTCACACAAGCATTTTCACGCTTTTATAATATGGTTATATATATAATACTATTTTAATATATGACTTTGTCACTAGTTGTAAAATAATATTAAGTAACAAAATGTAGGCTGTAGACCGCCCAAACTCGCTCCGCACGCCCCTCTTTCGGAGAGGGCGCAAATTGGGTTCTAGCTACTACAGTTCGAACTCTTGTCACAGTTCTAAATCTAATCTCATACAGTGCAATGTAAGACTGATAAATCACCAAAGAGTCCAAATCCGACAAATCGTTTTGGAAAATCGATTTTAATCAAAAAGCGCCAAACATGGACTTCTTTGCCAGATTATAGAGTCGCCACCTAAATATTTTATTTTTGGGAATTTAGGAAACCCTGACTCGTGCCTAAGGCCACGTATCCGTCATCACCAAAGTTGCCTCAGCTCGGGAACTTGGGTACGAGAGGGGAAGGTCCTGAAATGAGCACCCCCGCTCGCTCGATCAAAGGATCGGCCTCTACTAAACAAGATATGTTGTTTTTATAAACACATGTGTTCTTATTCTGGTTTATTTAGCTATCTTACTATGTGATGTGCACAACACACAAGTATAGACTCAATCGCTCAAGTTGGAACAAAACAACTCATGTTTGTCTTTTGAAAATGGTTTGGAAGTGCTACTCGCAAGTAGGCTAAAACGCAAATTTGCCACCCTCAAGCGGGCTTTGAAAACATGATTTTGTCACTCTCAAGTGGGCTTAAAACTCGCATTTATTGAATTGTCCCAATTCAAGCAACAAAGCCTTAATCCATAGGCATTCATGCGGTTTATCATATAAGCACATAGCCTCATGGCAAGCATGCTGAACATGGCAACCACTTACACGCATGCAAGGATGCTAAAGCGTAAACACTTATAGTGTACTCCGAGCCAAAACAGAAAACTAGTTAGAATGGTCTAAACATGCTGAAATGGGAGCTTAAAATGCTAGAAGAACATGCACACATGTTGGCCTATAAGTAAGGCATAATACACAACGCTCAAAAGCTATGAAAAAGTGAAGTATATGAGAGTGTGACTACACTATATGCACTGAAATTACATGCTAAATGGTGCCATACAATGCAAACATCACATACATAATATGTTAAAGGCCTCAAAACTCAAAGCTAGTCAAGGCCCTTTACACTACAACCATACTAAGCAATGCTCAAATGATCTTGACCATTCAAAACAGATCTAAGGCAGGTTAAAATAGTAGCAAAAACATGCTAGACTTGCAGCATAGATGGCAAGAAAGATATGCTCATGTATTGGCTCACAAACAAGGCATGAGGCTCAACTTCTCAAAAACATTGAAAAAGTGATACATATGAGAATATGACAGTGATATATGCTTTGAAATCACATATTAAATAATGCCAAATCATGTGAACACTTCAAGCAAAGCATGCTAGAGGACTCAAAACACAAAGCTATTAAAGCCTATCATGCTATAGCCATACAAAGCAAGCTTTAAATGCCCTAAACCACTCAAAACAGAGTTAAAGCATGCTAAAACATGAGTAAAAGCATGCTGGAGTATAGCCAAAATAAGCTAGAATGATGGGCTCAAGTAGCAAGCATGCAAAGCTAGTGAGCAAGATTACACTATAAGTGTAAGAAGCATGCAACCAATGATTAAACAAACCAAAAATAGAGTTATGACAGGTCTAAAAATTCAAAAATATGCTTGAACAAAGTCACAAAGAAGTAGAAACACATGCTCATTTGGTGGGTCATCAACACATGCAAAGAAGACAAGAGGAGAGGGGATCACCCCCTCCTATTTGGAACCTCAATACCACCTTTCCACCACTAAAATTCCACTGGAATTCTGTGGTTAAAAGGCCAAAAAGAGATAGTTTGAATAGCCTTGAAAGGTGGTACAAAAACTTAGTAAATAAACAACCAAAGAGGGTAGATCACCCCTAACCCCAACAAGGACTCAAACCAACATTTTTAACACTTAAAAATAGAGCTTTTTCTAGTTAACAACCAAGCCTAAAACAATATGAAAAGGTGGCTAAGATGGTATACAAAAATAAGCTTAAAAAGGGAACATGCTCACCCTTGAGGCACAACAGCAAGAGGACAACTTCTGAGCCAAAAACCAGCTTTAGGAGGCCCAAACAAGTCTTAAGGAATCTCAGCTCCAAGGTCAAGATGTTTGGCTAAGAGGGTTGTGTGCAAATATGTCAAGAACACTCACTTTTAAGCACTATAGAGTATAATATATATATATATATATATATACATAGAGAGAGAGAGAGAGTGTGTGTGCAATTTAGACTCTAAATTTTCTGAACCTTAAACAAGGGGGAGAGACCTTCCCTTATATAGGCAATGCAAGCAAAAGCTTGCTTCCATCCCTCCATACACGTGTATGGAGGATAGCTTCAATGCCCAACAGCTGGCTCAAATGATTTGAAAATATCAGAAAAAGGAGAAAATTGGCTGCCAGCCAGTTCAAGTGGCCGGCCGGCCACTTTAACTAGCTAGCCGACCACTCCAACTAGCTGGTAAGGTGAAAAAGTGGCTGGCAAATGCCAAAAGTGGCCGACAGGGCCCCACTCTCCTTTAGCCAAGAGGCACCAAGGTTTGGCCTAAAAACAAGACCAAAACACAGAGGGTTTAGAGGCTCAAAGACAAGACGCTCAGCCGAGACCTTCGCGCACTCAAAACTAGAACAAACATGCGCAATCATCGAGTGCACAGACGATGATGTCTGAGTCTTAAGGTTGGTCAAAAATGGGATGTCTCTGATTGCCCTCTTTGTGAACTCAAAAGTCACGAAATAGCGGAGTGAATGTCAAAGCCCGAGCGACCCATTTTTGACAAGGCCAAAGACTTAGACAAATATGCAAGATAACAATACAGATGCGCCCACAGGCAGGGGCAGAATGCAAATGGCATGCAGAATGCAGAACATAACTTATGATCATGCAAAGAAACCTATAATAAAGCATCTAGATGCAAATGTTATGTAAAGAAATGCTATAGCAAACTCGCACACAAGCAAGTAAACACAAACCAAACCACATCTCATATAAAAAGGATGTAAGAAAATTATGCAATCTTAACTACGGCTCATGCAGGAAAGACTAAAAGTGACTATTGGGAACACCCAAAGTCTTAAACAAAGCACCTCTCAGCGTATCACACGCAGGAGGGAAGGGAAACACCTCTCAGTGTATCACACGCGGGAGAGGGAAGGAAAACACCTCTCAGCATATCACACGCTGTAGACCGCCCAAACTCGCTCCGCGCGCCCCGTCTTTTCGGAGAGGGCGCGAATTGGGTTCTAGCTACTATAGTTTGGAATCCTGTCACGGTTCTGAATCTAGTCTCACAAAGTGCAATGTAAGACTGATAAATCACCAAAGTGTCCAAATCCGGCAAATCATTTTGGAAAATCGATTTTAATAAAAAAGCGCCAAACTAGGACTGCTTTACCAGATTACAGAGTCGCCACCTAAATATTTTGTTTTTGGGAAATTTAGGAAACCCTGACTCTTGCCAAAGGCCATGTGTCCGTCATCACCAAAGTTACCTTGGCTCGGGAACTTGGGTACGAGAGGGGAAGGTCCTGAAATGAGCACCCCCGCTTGCCCGATCAAAGATCGGCCTCTACTAACATGATACGTTGTTTTTGAAAACACATGTATTCTTATTCCGGTTTATTTAGCTATCTTACTATGTGATGCGCACAATACACAGGTATAGACTCAATTGCTCAAGTTGGAACAAAACATCTCATGTTTGTTTTTCGAAAATGGTTTGAAGTTGCTACCCTCAAGTAGGTTAAAGTGCTGATTTGCCACCCTCAAGTGGGCTTAAAACATGATGATTTGCCACTTCAAGTGGGCTTAAAACTCACATTTTGATGAGTTGTTTCAACTCAAGTAATGAAGCCTTCATCCACAAGCATTCATGCAGTTAAGCAAGTAAGCAAATAGCCTCATGGCAAGCATGCTATCATGGCAACACTCACTCATGCAAGGATGCTAAAGAGTAAACACTTACAATGTACTCCAAGGCAAAACATAAAACTAGTTAGAAATCAATGCATGATCCTAACTATGTTAAATGCCTAATGCAACACATGCAAAATGCAATTTAATAGGCTCAGCTATCTAAGATGGCATATGAATGCAACACTTTGCTACATGTATTCAAATAGATATTGAAATACGATGCAGTTTGAATGATGCGTCGAGCCCAGTGCATGCAACACAAATGAATGATGCAAACATGCAAGCATAAGGTATGCTAATCAAAACATGCCCTAATCTAACCACTGAAAGTGGGTAAATAAAAGAGAGAAAGAAGTGGGGTTGGAAGACATTCACACACACCCACACCCTTATTACAACAATACGCCCTCTCGACGGAGGGTCCGAATAAATAGGCTAAGTTACTTATTACAAACTAATTAATTAACTATGCTAAGCTAATTAATTACAAACCGAATTGAAACTAGCTATGCTAAGCTATTTAGAATATTACAAAGATGAATTAAATTAGCTAAACACATTAACTCATTAATTACAAATCCGGCAAATTAACTAGCTTAATAAAGCAATTAAATGGGCTCGAGGACGAGGGAGAGATGCTTGCTCGATTCACTTCGCCCGGAAATGCATTGCCTTGCCATGAGTTGTCTCTGTTTGCACTCGCGGTGACCTCAGAGCATCAAACACACCTCTGGATTGAATCTGCAAACAGGAGCATTTTTGAAAATTTTGCTGACTGGTCGGTAGGCTACCTCAACTAGCCGGCCAACCAGTGCAAGTGGTCGGTCGGCTAGTGCAAGTGGCCGGCCGGCCACTTCTCTTTCCAGAATCCCACTTTTGCTGTAACAGAGAACAACAAAGGGACAACAATGTATTTGCAAGGAAATGTGTGTGCAACTACTCTCTTTATCATTCCTCAAGCTCAAAGAAGTGTGGTACTCGACTCTTAGGCCACCAATTGAGCATCACAATGCACGATGGCTGAGAAGCCAAGTTTGTACAAGTCAATGAACGCACAAATAGACTCGATGAGCCTCCACCCTATCATAAACGATCAAGGGTGTCGGTGACTAAGAAATGAAGCACGTTTCATCACTTTGAGTATGAAACGTCCCTCGTTTCTCGTGTTTGGATTAACGTCCGATCGAAACACATGCAATGCAACACAAACATGTTATCTTGACATGTTTTACTTTAATTCATTTTGTTTACTCGTTTTAGATTACCGATTAATCATTTAACCGGTTAAGTCCAAAAGTGAGAAGTCCTCTAATTGGAATGATGGACCAAGCCACAAGCGTCTTGAGCATGAAAGAAGCATCATGTTGTTGATTAGTAGAAACCCTCAAGAGAAGGCTAAAACCATTAGGCATGAACGCCTCAATTTCGTACTCAAACCAACAAAGGGCTTAAGTCCACTTTTGAAAGTGATATAACAAATGAAAGATGGAATGCAATGGCACATATTCCAATACTGAAAAAGGATGCTAAATGACATCAAAGCATGAAAATGATGCATGCAAGACATACTCGGAGTTGAAAGAATTGAAGCTAGCAAAGAGCATAACACTATAGGTATACAATACTAAGCCTAAATGACCAAACCAGTCCCGGGCAGAGGTTAAAGATGCCAAAACAGTGGCCTAATCATGTTGAAACTTAGGCTCAAGAAACAAGAAAAGCATGCTCATTTAATGGCTCACAAATAAGGCACCAAGCTCAACTCTCAAAAAGCACTTAAAGAGTGATTCAAGTGGAAGTATGGAAAAGATACAAGCTCTGAAATTACATACCAAATGATACCATATCATATGCACACATCACAAATATAGCATGCTAAGGGCCTCAAAACTCAAGACTAGTGAAGCTATTTACCTTATAGCTATACAAAGCAAGCCCCAAAAGGCCAAGACCACCCAAAATAGTCCTAAAGCATGTCAAAACAAGGCCAAAAGCATGCTGAAATGGTAGCCCAAAAGCTTAGACAAGCATGCACACAAACTAGCTCATGATCAAGGCATAAGGCACAACTCTCCAAAAGCATTGAAAGAGTGAAACATGTGAGAGTATGACTACACTACATACACTGAAATCATGTGAGAAATGAGGCTAAGGCATGCAAACAACTCAAGTAAAGCATGCTAGAGACTTTGAAACTCAAAGCTGTTCAAGGGCCTTTACACTACAACCATGCACAACAAGTCTCACATGGCCAAGACCACTTAAAATAGAGCTTCATGTTAAAAATGGGTAAAAACATCTGAAGTGTAGCCAAAATGAGCTAGAATGGTGGGCTAAAGCATCAAGCTTAGAAGGCTAATGAGTGAGATTGCACTACAAGTACAAAAACCAAGAAAGAGGTGACCCCACCAACCAAAATCAGAGTTAAGGCATGTTAAATAATGGCCAAAAACATGTTGGAGTGGAGCCAAAACATGCTAGAATTATAGGCTATGACATGAAGCATGTTAGGCTAGCAAGTAGGATTACACTACAAGTGTATGGAGCATGCAGGAGGCGACCAAACTAGACAAAAATAGAGTTATAGAAGGTCCAAAAGTCACAAAAACATGCTCAAACTAAGCCTTAAGAAGAGAGAAATACATGCTCATTTGATAGGCCAACAACACATGCTAACAAGACAAGAGGAGGGGGGACCACCCCCTTCTATTTGGGACCTCAAAACCACCTTTCCACCACTGAAATTCCTTTTAAATTCAGTGGTTAAAGGGCCAAAAAGAGATGGTTTCAAAAGCTTGAAAGATAGCTCAAAAGGCCTTACAAGACAAGGAGCAAAAGGGAGGAAACACCCCCTACCCAAACAAGGTTTAAACCATCATTTTAGAACCTCAAAATTAGAGTTTTTTATGGTTCAAAACTAGCCCCAAAATAGTCCAAGACAATGGAAAAAGGATGGTGAAGCAAGTGTGCAAAAACAAGCTTGAAAGGGAGAAGTGCTTACCCTTGAAGCATAGCAGCAAAACCAGCCCAAAATCTGAGCCAAAACCACCTTTTGGAGCTCAAACAAAGTCCCAAGGAATCTCAACCCAGTGGTGGTCAAGTTTGATCAAGGATGTGTATGCAAAAGTATGGTGTATCTAAGGTTTCATGCACAAAAGGGCAAGAGAGAGTGAACTCTAGAGAGAGGCAGAGATTTTGCTCTGAAAATTTTCTAGAGAGAGAGGATTTTTTAGAGAGAGAGAGGCTCCCATAATTGCTCCTCTCAAAACATGAGAGATATGGCTTAATACGTTGTGTGAAGCCGGTTTGATAATTGGACTTATACGCTACGCGAAGCCGGTTTGATAATTCAGGATTTATGCAATGCAATGCAATGTAATAGCTAGGAAGTGAATGTACCTTATAGAGGCAATTGACAATGACCTACTTCATGCTATTGGGGACCTTTCCCTTCTTCTCGGTTGAACTGCAGGTACTACTTTTCTCCCTAACTATGGTCGCAGCTTTCCCTATTCTCCAACAGGGTGACAGACTAGGTTGGTTCAGTATCCAGAATTGAGGCGCATACACATGCTATCTCAATCTATGGGGCTGCCATACAGATTTCAAGCCGAGGATATACCCCTGGGAATTTAAACCAGACTTTAGTCTCGAAAATCCCGAACCTTTGCGTTCTAGGCATGAGCCATTCGAACTCTAGTTTCCACCGTCTCAGTTGGTCTCCTAGGAACTCACCGCAAACACAGGCAGGTGGCTATACCAGACCACCGGAAGTCGTTCGGGCACGACAAACACCAAAGAAATTGCACTTTTAGAGGATTTAAGGTCTCCTAAACCAGAATAAAATAGATATGATGCAATGGATGTAACAGATAGAGCAATAGATGCAAATGGGGTAATGCACTCCAACCACGCTGGAATCGTGAGACAAGGAAGAATAAAGAAAACCAATCAGGAGCGCGTTCCACGCAACTGGAGATAAATTCCAAATACGCTGAAATCGTGTGAGGAAGGGGACACTCAAACCACGCTGGAATCGGAACGAAAAGTAAAAGACACAGTGTGCCAGGCCGATCAACTAAATCTCGGGCTGGCGAGACATGCTGTAACTCATCATTGGTAGATTGAGCCAAGGGCAGCACTAAGCAATACTGGTAGCGGATAGATGGCATATCTATTCGCACCACCATCCCTCATTAAGGGCATCGACTAGACGTCACTGGAAGAAATAGCCGCGAGCTAAATATGCTCGGCATGAGTCCACGACCTTCAATTTATCCATCAACCATACCTGGAAAGGGATAAAAAATGAGAGATTAAAGAATAGAGAGCTGTACGTTGAGAGAAAAGTAAGAAAAGGGTTTTTGTGAGAAAAACTGAGCTTGAGGGCTGAGTGATGTGAGCAATATATGTGAGATGGGATGGGAAACATGACCTGCAGCAGTAGTGGACTCCCCACGAATCTAGTCGTCTCTCGGCAATGAAAAGCATCCAAACCCATCAATGTCTCAGCCAGTGTCATCGCAATGCAGCTCTTGCCCTCTTTTAAGCCTTGGGCGACCTCAATCAAATGGATGCTAGACCCTTCGGAGTTTGAGGCAAGCAAGAAATGGGACAGCATACACAAGCAAAGCGTATGTCGCCGAGAACCCTGCAAGTGGTGATCGCCACGGTCACCGGCATCAGAAAACCGATGAACCAAGCTGGGGATGTCCAATTCCCCATCGCGGATCAATGACCAAGCGTCATGCATAGTGAGCCCGCACATCCGTCCTAAGGCTTGGATATGGGCAAAGTGGAATTGCGGCAAAATCTCCTCCTTGCGTTGGGACTGCATCAAAGCTTGGAAGTCTGAAAAAGTGGGACACATCAATTGTCCACCAAAGCTAAAGACATGTGTAACCGGATTCAAAAACCTTGTTATGGCATGAAGGAACGGAAAATGCAGCAGAGTCTGACTCAGTGTGAATAGTGCATTTATGATGAAGCCTTGGAAATTCAACTTTTCCGAGCCATCCATGGTACAAATCCAATTTGTGAGATTTTCAACAAGAAACGCTTCCATTTTGGTGCAAAACTGAGTTAAAATGAGGGAACCACGAAGTTGGAACCTTTATGAAGGACAAGGCACTGTTTGGAGGACAAGTGTCAGAAAACTGGAGGTTCCCAGGCTAAGTGGTTGGCCGACCACTTTTTCTGGTCGGCCAGCTACTTTTTTGGGTTGTAGACCAAAAAAACTAGTCAATAGGCTCCTATGGTGGTCGGCCAGGAGCAAAAAGTTGGCCTGCAGCTCTTTCTTGTCTCCAGAAGGGAGTCTTTAGCTTTCTTGTGTGCTGAAAGTACTGAAGGTCTGAGTTTACCTCTGTTTCGGATGCATTTTGTTGCTTTGTTTGTCTCAAAATGCATTCGCTCTTCAAGTTGTTAAGTTTTGCTTATCGAGTTGTTGCTCTTTGATTATCGAGTTGTTGTTATTTGTTTATCGAGTTGTTGCTCGTTGCTTATCGAGTTGTAAACTTGCTAAGGTTTTGTTGTTTCTTAATGAGTTAAGTTGTTTAGTTTGTTGTGTCAGTTCACTACCTGACTTGGCAATACATGATGTTCAATTTCCATTCAATTCCATTTTTGTGCAAAATGATGCTGTAGACACCCCATTTTTGACCGTCCTCAAAACTTGGACGTCACC
Organism: Camellia lanceoleosa; assembly: GCA_025200525.1. Classification (NCBI taxonomy): domain Eukaryota; kingdom Viridiplantae; phylum Streptophyta; class Magnoliopsida; order Ericales; family Theaceae; genus Camellia; species Camellia lanceoleosa. The sequence continues at coordinate 141,462,593 of CM045762.1, forward strand.
GCTTGAACACCCAGTGATTATCCATTGTTTGTGTTCGTTTGGAGTTCCCGGAGGTCTCGGCTACGTGCCTTGCCTCAGGATATCCGAACTCGACCGTTTTGTGTCTGGTTTTGCACCAAACACTTGTGTTTTGCCTTGGAGGGGCAGGGAATGCCTTGTGAGGCATCCCCACACATCACTGGCCGTGGCTTGAGGCCACCGGCTTTTGTTTGGTGCAAAACCAGCACTCTTTTTAGCCGATCGACACTCTTTTTGGCCGACCGGCCATCAATTTTGTCAAAATGACAATTTTGGCCAGCTGACTACTGTTCATCTACTTTTAGCAGATATTTTGTGCCAGCTGTGATAGCTGGCACCCACCCCATTCCCCTCCATACACGTGTATGGAGGGATTTCCCTCTTGAATGGCTTGTTTTGAAAGCCTTACAAGAGGGAATTGCCTATATAGGAGAGCTTCTTCTCTTGACATTAGGGTTAGACATTTTAGACAGCTTTTATAAAGCTTGAGTTCTAGGGTTAGGGTTTGATACATATTCTATCTCTATAAGTGTGTGTTTTGTCCCACTTTTGCTCACAAACACACACTAACACACCATCTCTTGCACTTGAGATCCTTGGAGGGTTGTTTTAGTGTTTTGGAGCTGGATTTAAGCCAAGGAAGGTTGTTGGAGCATTGTTTGTGAAGGAGGGCTTCAAGGGTAAGAAACTTCCCTTTTATTCCCCATTTTTGCATTGCTTTTCTACCTATCTTAGAACTGTTTTTGTGCTTAGTGTATAATACAAAAAAGTTCTATTTTTAAGCCCTCTTGATTAGTTTGTTAAGAGTGTTTTGTGGTTTGGAGGTGTTTGACCACCCTTAGGCCTTGAGAGGCCCCATTTTGTGCCATTTTTGGTGAGCTCCGAGACTTTGGTGCTTGGGCCTCCTCACCACTGAAATCCCTCAAGATTTCAGTGGTGAAGATGGTGCCTTGAAGTCTCAAGAAGGAGAGGGCCACCCCCTCTCCTTGTTGTCCTTGAAAAGGGCACTTTTTGGCCTCTTGAGGAAGCATCATGCTTGAGTGTTTGTTGATCATGTCTAGGCTATTTTCCATGCTTATTATGCCATGATATAACATTGTTGTGTGTTGGTTTTGGTACACCATGCATGCTTAGCATACCTACCATGTAATGCCATGTTATTGCCTTAATATGCCTTAGGTTGTTAGCCTTCATTCTAGCATGTTTTAGTCTTAGCCTTGTGAAGGTTTGGTGTTCATTTTGCCATGTTTTAGGTCTGTCCATAGTTGCTTGGGTCGATCTTGGCATGCATTACATAGCTCCTTTGTATTTGAGCTTGTATGCTTCAAGTAGGTAAATGTGTAGCATGCATTGCTTGCACTAATTTAGTGGTTTGGAACCATAGCACATCATTCAGTCCCTTTGACATGCTCATATGCTTGCCTTGGATGCCTCTTTGAAGCTTTGAAAGCTTGTCTTGTATGCTCCATGTTTTGACCATTGTGCATGCCTTTGAATTCAAACTATTTAGATGCCATTTAAGTGGTCTTTTGGCCTTGTTTTAACATGCTAAAAATCTGTTTTTAGTTGTTTAATGCATGCCATGTTTGCCTTGCTAAGTGTAGTTCAATGCATCATTAGCTTGCTTTGAATTCTTGGCCATTTTGCATGCTTTGCTTGCTTTGTTAGTTGGTTTGGCACCTCCTATATCATGATTTTCAAAGCTTCATTTGCATGCCATTAGTCCATGTTTGTCCCTTTTAAATGTGTTTAAAAGTTGCTTCATTATGCTTAAGTCTTGAACCATGTATCTATGCATGTTTGCATGAGCATTCGCCTTCATGAACTTAGCATTTTGGCCATTGTTTTGGGCCTATTAAGAGCTGCCTAAATCATGTTTAAGTCCATCTTTTCATTAGTTTGCATTGCCTTATGCTTGCTTGTATGCTTGCATAAGTGCCTTGCCATGCCATGTTGTATCCTTAGCTTGCATGCCTAGGTTGCATTGCATCTTGCATGCATGCTTTGTCCCTTGATTAGTGATAGGGATTGGGCTTTGGTTTGTTTGTTTGCATTGCATTTCATTTGAAATGAAAGATGCACACTTGGCCTCTTGGGCCATCACACATTCAAATCTTGCGATTGGTGGTCCAGAACCAAGGACCATGCCCCTTTGAGTTGTACACATGATAAGAGGCTTGGTTGGTGCATACATGGTTTGAATTGTATTGCCATGCTATGCCTTGCCCTCTCTAACTGTCAATTCGGGGTTCTGCCGGCATTCTTGGCGTGCAGCAATATTTAGTGCCGACCGGCAATGTATTGGTGGCCGATAGCCTCATTTCTAGCCGATGGCCATATCTAGCTGTTGGTGGCTATTCTACTCAGCCGGTGGTGTCCCCCAATGTCCAGAGAGGCATCCCTGAGGCTTTAGCAGTCTTTGGAGGGGCAGAGCAGGGAAAACAGAGGTAGGCTATGCATAGCAGTGCAATTCCGAGTAGGACCCGAGCATGCGTTGCATCAGGCTCTCCTCCCGAGACGGTTTACTGTTTTTCCTAGTTTAGTTAGTTGATTAACTGATTAGGCAATTTGTAATATTTAATTAGCTTGCGTAGTTAATTAATTTGTATTATTCTCTTGGTCCCTCCGAGCGAGGGCGAATCTGTAATAAGTGTGGGTGCGTGTGTGTGCATGTCTTCCAATTCTCACTTCTTTCTTCCCTTTTACTTACCTGCTTTTGATGGTTAGTATTAGGGCACGTTTAAATTAGCATACCTCATGCAATGCATTTGTGCATCCATGCATTTGTCTAGCATGCACCGGGCTCGGTACATCATACAAACTGCATTAGTACTTCAAATTCCAAATTGAATACGTGATAATTGTAGCATTTCACATGCCATTTTAGAGTTAGCCGAGCCTACTCTAACTACATCCTTGCATGTGTTGCATTAGCCACTTAACATGAACTAGGACATGCATATTTGCTAACTAGTTCATTGTTTTGGCATGGAGTACAATGTAAGTATTTATGCTTTAGCATCTCGCATGCGCGTGTGAATGTTAACATGACAGCATGATTACCATGTGGCTAAGTGCTTATATGAGATAAACTGTTTGATTGCCTGTGGGTGAAGGTTGGATTGTTTGAGTTGGAAAAACTCGTTGAAATCCGTGTTTTAGCCTACTTGCAAGTAGCAAATTCCAAAGCATTTTCAAAACAAACGGATATGCAATGCTTGTTTCCAAATAGGCAATCTAGTCTATACTTGTTTGCTGTGCGCATAACATAGTAAATCTAGGCTAATAACCAGAACAAGAACACATAATGTTTTCAAAATTGGATATCATGGTTAGTAGAGGCCGGTCTTGAAAAGGCGAAAGTGCTCATTGACCTTCCCCGATCGTACCCAAGCTCCCGAGCCAAGACAACTTTGGTGATGACAGACACGTGGCCTTTGGCACCGAGTCAGGGTTTCCCAAATTTTCCCATTAAAAAATATTTAGGTGGCGACTCTGTATCTGGCAAAGCAGTCCATGTTTGGCACTTCTTTTCAAAATCTGTTTTTTTTTCTCAAAACGATTTGCGAGAGTTGGACTCTTTGGTTCAGATTAAGAACCGCAACAAACAAAAGGGAGTCCGAACTGTAGCAGGAAGCCCACGGGCGTCTCTGAGATCGTGCGATGTTAAGAATACAAATGCAACACCTTCCTTTTGAACAAAAACATTTTCATTCCATCATAGCTTCTTTTTTACAACATTTTACAAAAGGGTACAAGTTTTGAAGAAAATAAAACTGCCTAAGCTGTACAATGTGTTACAACTACGTGTAAAAATAAAAATAAAGCAGGAACATTTGCATCAATGCGATCAAGCTCAAGACCGAGAGGCCTTTTTCGCCCTCTTCGGCTGAGCAGCCTCTGCACCACCGCCACCGCCACCATCATCTGAATTGGAGTCACCGTCCTCAGAATCCTCCTTAGTGTCACCTCTGTCCTCGGAACCAGAACCAGAGTCGTCATCCCTGCCTGCAGATGTCTCTGACTGTGGATGTGCTGACTCCTCCTCCTCGCTAGACTCCCTGTCATAATTGACAGGTGCTCTATGCCCCCCTCGGCTGCATGCTGAGACCTCTTTCCTAACTGCTCAAAAAGGCCTAGATGGCCCAGACTATAGAGGTGGGACTTGAAAAGGACAGTTTGAATGCATCAGCCAGTATGTATATCAGATGCAGATGCAAAAATGATACATAGAGTGGGTGCACATAGATATAGTATGTGAACGTGGTGTGTCAGATGTGCTCTACACATGCAATGAATCAATACAGTGAAATGTTCAGTTTCCATATGTCATCAAAAGTATGATAAATGCAAGGAAATTGAAAAGTACCCGAACGCCAGAGGCATATAGCAGCGTCTCCCTCCACAGAACCATGCTCTCGAGTGAGGTTATCACTCCGAGCAACCCCTTAATATACTCTCTGGGAGGCTGCAGATGCAAGTTCAAATCATCAGTGAATGAATGTATGTCTAAATATCTGAGTGCTAAATGAAAATTGTGAAGAATACCGATGGTAAGTCAGGGTCACTGACGTATCGATGGTCGGGCATCGGAGGCTCTAGTGGAATCAGGTAAGAAGTCCCATACTGCTAGCCCGTCAGCTCGGTCGGAATATTTAGCCACCCAGCATAATGACAAGTCGAGGGCATCCCTTTAGCCCTACCTCCTGAACTACTAGCCCTGCTAGTGGAAGGGATGTCTGCAGCTTGGGCTCAACTCGATGACGGCATAGCAGTAGCCCTCCTCGTAGGAGTACGAACACTTGTCAGCGGAGGCATTAAGAATATATGATGGTATGTCACGTACTCCCCCTCCTCCAGGAAAAGAATTGCGTCAGAGCCCAGCATAAGGTCGTCAACCTCCTAGGGAGTGAGACTCTCTGTGGACCGCAAGTCCTGTGGAGGTGCAGAGGGAATCTCCTGAGTGAGATTGCCTATTGTCTGACGCATGAAGCGATCCCCGAGAAACCAAGCTCTGCCGACTAGTGCCTCAAACAAAACCCTGTATCGGGATGTGCCTTATGCTCTGGCAAACTCGAACCGAGAATAGCCAAGCATCGCCGGCCAAAGCTGCCAAGTGATCTACGGATGATAAGTGCATAAACTGATTAGATGTCATAAATATGCAAAATGAATTAAGGCTGAAAGCATGGAGAACTGAGAGTTCTCGTTTTCCTCGGTCGCCTGCACCATATCGAAATACTGCTGGAGATATGACAATGTCTCCCGAGGCTTGGACTGGCACCGATCCTTAAATCTGCGTGAATAAGGAATCTCAAGAGGTGCCTCGACCTCGAGCTTAAGGGCGAGCGCCGAGAAGTAGGCGTAAACCCACAGTTGTGAAAGGCAAGACAATAGCTGTCAGAATACAGAATCTATGAAAAATGCAGAATGCTAAGTGTAGAATGTAGAGTACAGAATGTAATGTGTGCTGTGTGCAGTGTACATATAATGAAAAGTAGAAATATAAATCAAGAGGGCAGAATATGCCTCCTAGGCTCTCCAGTAGCCGTCTACTATGGTCCCCTGCTCTCGGGAGGTCGCGTTCATGTAGCAATAAAGGGTGACGAGGCCAGCTCTACCCCAATCAATCTGGGACTGTGATAGGTCTGCGCGAACGAGAAAATAAAGCCATTGTGTGTTTCCTTGTCGGAGAACGGAAGTCCCAAGGAGGAACATCAAAACCCCTGGGCATCTTGCTATATGGCCTCAATAGTCTCGGGCGTAGTCTATCTTTGCTCCATAAACCGGTGTACCATGCACAGTGATCTGTGGCGACGGATAAGCCCCAAGTAGGTATGTCCAAGCTACCTCCCACTCATCCATGTCTGCATCGTACGAGACCGGCCGGCCTGCCACGTCGAGGCACATGGCGTCCCGAACGCCCGGGAGGATGAGTCCCGATTCTGTTAAATGCGGGTCTACTACAGTTTAGACTCAAATTGTCACGGTTCTAAATCTGAACCAAAGAGTCCAAATCCCGAAAATCGTTTTTGAGAAAACAGATTTTTAGAAAAGAAGTGCCAAACATGGTTGCTTTGCGGAATCTGAGTCATACGTAAATATTTTTTATGGGGAAATTTAGGAAACCTTGACTCGGTGCCAAAGGCCACGTGTCCGTCATTACCAAAGTTGCCTCGGCTCGGGAGCTTGGGTACGATTGGGGAAGGTCAGCTATGAGCACCCCCTCTCGCCCGATCCGAAGATCGGCCTCTACTAACCGTGATATCCGATTTTGAAAACATTATGCGTTCTTATTCCGGTTATTAGCCTAGAATCACTATGTTATGCGCACAGCAAACAAGTATAGATCAAATCGCCTCAGTTGGAACAAAACATTGCATGTTTGTTTTGAAAATGGTTTTCTACTTGTAAGTAGGCTAAAATGCAGGTTTTGCCACCCTCGAGTGGGCTTTAGAAAATATGTTTTTGCCACTATCTAGTGGGCTTAAAACTCACAGTTTTAATGCATTATTCCAATTTAGGTAATTCAACCTCCACCCATAGGCATCAAGCAGTTATATCACATAAGCAGCTAGCCTCATGGTAATCATGCTATTATGGCAACACTCACACGCATGTGGTATGCTAAAGCATAAAAGCTTACCTAGTACTCTAAGCCAAAACAGAAACTAGTTAGTAATCATATGTATGATCCTAGTTCATGTTAAGATGGCTAATGCAACACATGCAAGATGCAACTATGATAGGCTCGGCTATTCTAAGATGGCATATGATGATGCTGCAACTAACACGTATTCAACTTGGAATTGAAATACAATGTAGTTAGTATGATCTTGAGCCGGTGCATGCAAGACAAATGTATGGATGCACGCATGCATAGCATAAGGATGCTAAATTAAATATGTCCTAATACTAACCATCAAAAGCGAGGTAAGTAAAGGGAGAAAGAAGTGGGGTTGGAAGACATGCACACACGCACCCGCTTATTACAAATTCATCCTTCGGAGGGACCAAAAGAATATACAATTTAATTAACCTACAAGCTAATTAAATAATTACGATCCACTTAACTAATTAATAAATCAATTAAGCTCTGAAAGCGAAAGGGCCTCGGGAAGAGGATGCACGCATGCTCGATTAACCGCTGGAAATCCACTGCCATGCGCAAGTTGCCTCTGTTTTCCCTGCTTTGCTCCTCTGAAAATTGCACAATTCCCAAGGTATGCTCCATGGACATTGGGGAACACTACCGGCCAAGAGGAATGGCCACCGGCCAAAGGAGATGATCACCGACTACTTGTGAAGCCATTGGCCACTGATGGATGGCCGGTCAGCACTGCAGATGGCCGGTCGGCCAAATCTTCCTACAGAATCATGTTTTGACAGCAGTAGAGGGCAAAACAAGGCAAGGCAATGCATTTCAAGCAAATGTGTGCACCACCACATCCCTTATCATGTTTATGACTCAAAGGGGCATGGTCCTTGATTCTCGGACCACCACTCGCGCATTTCAATGCGTGATGGCCGAAGAAACCAAGTATGCATTTTGATTTCAAATGAAATGCAATGCAAACAAGCACAAAGAGACCCAACCTCTATCATACTCAATTCAAGAGGCAAGGCAATGCATGCACAATGCAATGCAACCTAGGCATGTGAGCTAAGGATGTAACATGTCAATGCAAGCGAACATACAAGGCATATAACAACCTTGGCAAGCAAGCATGCAAGGCATGAAGCAATGTGACCACATTTGAACAACATGCGAAAGGTGGTCTTAGACCAATATGGACAAGCCTCGGCCATGTCTAAATAGGAAGCCAAAATGCTATGGAATGGAGGCAAATACACAAACAAACAATGCATGCAAACATGGCCCAACACTTAAGCATTAACGAGCATCTTTTAAGCACACTTAAAAGAGGATAATCATGGATGAATAGCATGCATAGAAAGCTCTGAAACCATATCATAGATGGTGCCAAACCAAGTAAGCAAAACAAGCAAAGCATGCATAGAAGCTTGGAATTAGCCCAAGGACTTAAACCATGATCATATGACACATGAAGCAAATGATCAAAGTGAATCAAAATAGTCCCAAATCATGTCAAAGTAAGCTCCAAAACATCACTTAGATGGCATCTAAATGACCTACACATGGAAACATACACAAATGTCTAAACATGGAGCATAAGGCACAACCTCTTGAAGCATCAAAGGAGCATCAAATGCAAACATTTAATCATACCATGAGGACTGAAATGACATTATAAGTGACTCCAAATCACTGAAATAGTGCAGATAAAGCATGCTAGAGGGGTCAACACTCAAGGCTCATGAGGGGGATTACATGGTAGCTATACAAAGAAAGTCATGGATGACTCAAATGACCAAAAAAAGTCCCTTAGCATACTAAAACAAGCATAAAAGCTTCACAAAGCTAAGCCAAAACAAGTAAGCATAGTGGTCTAAATGCTAGATACATATTAAGGCAATTTCATGGCATTACAAGACAAGTATGCAAAGCAAGCATGGTGTGTCTGAACCAAGTAAAAACAGAGGTAATACATGGCAAAATACTACCAAATAACATTTAAGACATGGCCAACATGCACTTAAGGATGGTGCTCACACATGAGGCTAAAATGGCACATATTGAAGGCAACAAGGAGAGGGAATGACTCTCTCCTTCTTAGGAACTTAAACCACCATCCTCACCACTGAAATCCCTCAAGATTTCAGTGGTGAGGAGGCCCAAACAAGGTGGTCCCAAAGCTCACAAAAAAGGCTCAAAAACAAGGCCAAACAAGGCCTAAGAGGGGGTAAACCATCCCAAACGAAAAAGTGACCTTAAACAACTATTTAAAGAACTCAAAAACAAAACTTTTTTCAGTTTATGACAAAGCCCAAAACAGCCTGGAAGATAGGCTAAACATGTGTGCAAGAAAGGGTGATTTAAGACTGAAAAACTCACCCTTGATGAACTTCTTCAAGGCTGTGACTCCAGCAGCATGTGGACCAAGAATGCAGCTCCTTAGGACCTCTCAAGACCCTCCAAGATGCTTAGGTTGGTGGTGGAGAGGTGTGGTTGTGAGGTGTGGTGCAATAGGCTAAGAATCACTCACTTTGGAACACTCTAACACATACAAATGTAGAGAGAGATATAGAGAGAGAGTGATATATATTCTATATATCAGATTTTTCCAACCCTTGAAAATGGTGGAGAGGCCCTCTATATATAGAGCAAGACAAGGTGCTAAGCTTCTTAGAGAATCTAACACAAAAAGGGTCAAAGGGGGCAAGCTTCCAAGGGAAGCTAAGCAAAGGGTCAAGCTTCTCTTAGAAGCTTGACAGGGTTCAAACTTCTTGGAGAAGCTAAAACAAAAGGTGCAAAGGTGCAAGCTTCTCTTGGAAGCTTAGAAGGGTTCAAGCTTCTTGGAAGCTTGAAAAGGTTCAAGCTTCTTGGAGAAGCTTAGAACAAAGGTTCAAAAGGTTCAAGCTTCCTTAGAAGCTAAAACCAAGGATTCGAAAGGTTCAAGCTTCCTCGAAGCTAAAATCGAGGGTTCAAGGTTCAAGCTTCCTCGAAGCTAAAGCGAGGTTCAAAAGGGTCAAGCCTCCTAAGAAGAGGTCTCGGCCCGGAAAAGGGGCCATCGGCCAAAACTATAGTCGGTAGGCCACTTGAATATGCCGAGCCCAATGGTATACTTCACCAATGGCGGTAGCCTCAAACACGGCGGTGGCCTCAAGCCCTGGCCGGTGGGTGAGGTAGCTAAAAGCTACTCTCTTCCCCGAAACAAAATAAAGTGTTTGGTGCGCAAACCACACGAAGAGTCGAGTGGAGGTCTGAGGCAAGGCGCGTGGCGAGACCTCACAGGAACTCAAAATGGACACTAACATGGATGATCACGAGTGTCCTAGCGGTGGCGTCAACTCTTAAGGACGGTCAAAAATGGGGTGTCTACAAGGCCCATTAGTATGGAGAAGTCATACGGGGTCATCGTCATGTCCCCGGTGGCAGAAAAATGGAAGGAGTTGGTGGTGTCCCACCATCTCTCTACAAGTGCACCCAGAAAGGTCCTGCTCGCTGGATGACGCGATAATCCCGCATAAAATAGGCCAAACCCTGCCTTATCCACAATGTACAGGACAACATTTGGGAGCTCCATGTACCACTCCCTAGCAATGATCGATCCGTAACTGCGAGTGAAACGGGAAGATACCTGCATGTAGACACAACAGATGTATTCAGTTTTAGAATTAAAAGAATGATGTGTTATGGACTGTGTGCACAGATTGAGCAGTGCTATGAGCCGTGTGCAAATAAAAAAGAATACTATGTTATGGACTGTGTGTTTAGATTGAGCAGTGTTATGAGCCGTGTGCAAATCAAAAAGAATCTTGTGTTATGAATTTGTGCTCCATTAAAGCGGTGTGCAAATAAAAAGAATCTTTGTGTTATGGTACATGTGTGTTGATTGAAGCGGTGTTATGAGTGTGCAAATCAAAAAGAAAACTGCGTGTTCAGATTGAGCAAAAAACATTGCGTTATGAGCTGCGTGTTCAGATTGAGCAAAAACTGTGTTATGAACTGTGTGTTCAGATTGAGCAAAAAACACTGCGTTATGTACTGCGTGTTCAGATTGAGAAAAAATTTATGAAGCTGCGTGTTGATTGAGTAAGCGCTTTATGAAGCTGCGTGTTGATTGAAGCAGCCTTTATAAGCTGCGTGTTGATTGGCTAATTGCGTGTTGATTGAGCAAAAATTGCATTATGAACTGCGTGTTCAGTTTGAACAAAAACTGCGTTATGAACTGCGTGTTCAAATTGAGCAAAAACTACATTATAAACTACGTGTTCAGATTGAGCAAAAACTGCGTTATGAACTGTGTGTTAAGATTGAGCAAAAACAGCGTTATGAACTATGTGTTCAGATTGACCAAAAGCTGCGTTATGAATTGTGTTTAGATTGAGCAAAAACTGCGGTATGAGGCGTGTGTTGATTGAGAAAAATGCATTATAGGCTGTGTGTTGATTGAACAAAAACTGCGTTATAGACTATACAAAAGCTGCGTTATGAACTATGTGTTGAGATTGAGCAAAATTGCGTTATAGCGTGTGTTGAGATTGAGCAAAAGCTGCGTTATGAACTGTGTGTTGAGATTAAGCAAAAGCTGCGTGATGAACTGCGTGTTTAGATTAAGCAAAAACTGCGTTATGAACTGCGTGTTTAGATTGAGCAAAAGATGTGTTATGAATTGCGTGTTCAGATTGAGCAAAAACTGCGTTATGAACTGTGTGTTCAGATTGAGCAAATACTGCGTTATGAATTGTGTGTTCAAATTGAGCAAAATACTACGTAATGAATTGTGTGTTCAGATTTAGCAAAAATTATGGTATGAACTGTGTGTTCAGCTTGAGCAAAAGTTGTGTTATGAACTGTGTGTTTAGATTGAGCAAAAACTACGTTATAGGCGGGTGTTGATTGAGCAAAACTTCGTTATGAGCGTGTGTTTAGATTGAGCAAAAATTACGTTATGAAGCTGTGTGTTGATTGAGCAAAAAACTGCGTTATGAATTGTGTGTTGAGATTGAGCAAAAAGCTGCGTTATGAGCTGTGTGTTGATTGAGCAAAATTGCATTATGAATATGTGTTGATTGAGCAAAAATTGCGTTATGAATTGTGTGTTGATTGAGCCAAAAGCTGCGTTATGGGCTGTGTGTTGATTGAGTAAAAACTCGTTATGAGCTGTGTGTTAGTTGAGCAAAAGCTGCGTTATGAGCGTGTGTTGAGATTGAGCAAAAGCTGCGTTATGAACTCGTGTTTAGATTGAGCAAAATTGCATTATGAACAATGTGTTCAGATTGAGCAAAACCTGCGTTACGAACTATGTGTTCAAATTGGGCAAAATACTGCGTTATGAACTATGTGTTCAGATTGAGTAGAATACTGTGTTATGAACTGCGTGTTTAGTTGAGCGATGTGCTTTGTAATGAATATGTGTAAAATAGAATTATGTGCCCAAATGAGCTGTGTTCCCAAAATGAGCTGTGTGCCCAAATGAGCTGTGTGCCCAAAATGATCTGTGTGCCTGAAATGAGCTGCATGTCCAAAATGAGCTGTGTGCCTGAAATGAGCTGTGTGCCCAAAAGGAGCTATATGCCTAAAATGTGCTGTGTGCCCGAAATGTGCTGTGTGCCCAAAATGAGCTGTGTGCCCAAATGTGCTGTGTGCCCGAAATGAGTTGTGTGCCTAAAATGTACTGTGTGCCTAAAATCAGTCATGTGCCCAAAATGAGCCATGTGCCAAAATGAGCTGTGTGCCCGAAATGAGCTGTGTGCCCGAAATGAACTACGTGCCCAAAATGAGCTGTGTGCCCAAAATGGTACATGTGCCCAAAGGTCTTTGCGTGCAAAATAATTGTGTGCCAAATGCATGGAATGCTATTTAATTGCATGCCAAGTGAGCAAAGTGTTATGTTTAAAGTTGTGCGTAAGTGGACAAAATCTTGTGCAAGTTGTGTTCAGAATGGCAATGTTGTGTATGTAAATGTGTTCAGAACGAGCAGGCATAATACATTGCAGAAAATGTAAAAGTGAAGTACACACCTCTCGCGCATGGTGGGATAGGTGGGACTTAGGCTCCTGTAGCAACAAGCCCACAGGTGCTCGCTGCGCGAAATCAGTGAAATGATGGAAGGTGCTAGGAGGTAAGATGTGCTCCGACGGGTGGTACCTCTCTGGGTCAAACGATCGTATACTCGGAGGCAACGACATAACGTCGGGCTCATCCTCTACCCTCGGGGAGCCTTTGCCATATGGAATATGATCAGCTATCTGAAGAAATCTGCAAAAATGAGCAAAAGTGAGCAAAATGAGCCAAAATTGCAAAAAGTCATCAAAAGCCAACTCTCGGGAATAGAAAAAGTCAACAAAAGTCAACGCCCGAGAAAAGGTGCTAAACTTTGAGGAAAACATACCTCAAGTGGTGGAAATGGAGAAAAGAAGCTCAAAACAAATTCTAATAGGTTCAAAACAAAGAGAATCGAAAGTTTTGAAACAACTTTCGTGGGGCATTGGAAAATGGGTATAAAGTCTTGAATCTGAGAGAGAAAAGGGTCTAGGGAGGAAGAAATGTATTTGACCTTGGAGGTGTGATGAAAAGTGTTTTGGAGTTGAGTTTTTAAAGATCTCCATGTAAAAAGACCAAGATGCCTCGAAGTTGTGTAAATTGATTGACCAATTTTACAGTTTACGTCGGCCGCCATTTTGGTGGTCAACAACTAATGACCTTGATATAATTGGTTGCTTGACCTCTTGGATGATCTTGAGCTCCATTGTTCTCTCCTGTGTGTTTGGTGGTGATTGGAGTCCTCGGCTCTCGAGAAAGTGCAAGAAAAGTACACTTTTCGGTTCAAAAATGTCCCCGTAGAACCGATTCAAGTCTTCGATGCATGGCTCATCGTCACTCGTCAAAGAGCGAGGTGTATCCTTTTTAAGTATGTTGTGACTCCTCCGAGAGGTAAATCGGAGGTTCTGGTTAAACTAGTCTCGTTAAGGCTCATGTTTCTTTAATCGGCATTTTGTTTCAAGGCATGCTATCGAAGCATACCACTTTTGCATTGTTATGCACACTTTCCTCTCTTGCATTTGTTATGCACACCACTTGTGGCTTTGTTAGGCACTCACTACTTATGTTGTCACGCTAGTTTTACTTACATTGTTATGTGTACTTCCGTTGCATTGTTATGCATCCACACTTTACTTGCGTTGTCACGCACTTTTCGCCTGTATTGTTATGCACTCTTTTAGTGGCATTGTTATGCACACTTCATTTGTGTTGTCATGCTCGTTTTACCTACATTGTCATGCACTTTTCACTTCGCTTGCATTGTGACGCACTTTTCACTTGCATTGCTATGCATGTTTCCATCGGCATCATATGTGTTCGCATTTGATATAGCGTTGAACATGTGTTGCTAACTATATTGTACTTGTTAAGTTTCTTTCTTTTGCAGGACGATATTGTATGTACGGTTCATTTGAAGCTGGCGCGACCAGACGAACCAGACGGTATTGTATGTACTCCGCGTGAGACGTAGCTAGAATTGTATAATTCTCTTACATCCTTTCTGCATGTAATGTAGTTTGATTTGTATTCGCTTGCTTAAACTGTTGCATTTATTGTGCATATTTGCTTCATTACAGCTTTCTTTGCATGATCATAAGTTATGTTTGGCTTTGTGCATGTCTTTTGCATTTTGCCCCTGCCTGCGGGCACATCTCTTTGTTATCTTGCCTGTTTGTTTAAGTCTTCGGCCTTGTCAAAAATGGGTCATCTCTGGGCTTTGACATTCACTCCTGCCACTTCTTGACTTTCGAGTTCTGTCAAGAGAGCTATGGGACACCATTTTTGACCGACCTTAAGACTTAGGCGTCATCGGCGTTCGGTGATTAGCATGTTGTGCTTTCGTTTGAGGTTTTGGAGTTTTAATTTGAGTGCCTTGCCTCCGAACCTCTGAACTCTTTGTGCTCGGCTCGGTTTCGGACCAAGCCTTGTTTCTCTTCCCTAGAGGAGGAGAGGTCTTGTAGACCACTTTTTTAAGCAGAGACTAGTTTTGAGTTTTCAAAGCCTTGACGTAGCGCCTTGTCTGGGGACGTTTCGCGTTCTCCGTTTGGCGTGGTTTTTGAATCACACCTTGTTGCCTTGGCCAAGAGGGCCACTATAGTGCAGGAGACCACTTACGTGATCGTAAACCACTTTTGTGCTCGTAGGCTAGTTTTGAGGCTCCGACTCTGGCGCCTTGCCTCCGGACTTCGTCTTGCATCCGTTTTGGTTTGTTTCTGGTACAAACCTTGTTTTCCTTGTTTGGAAGGTGGTACAAGGGTGGGAGACCAGTTCTTCCCCTTGGAGACCACTTTGCTTCTTGCTTGCCAGTTTTCTAGTAGGGAAACTAGTTTTCTTGGTCTTTGGGCTACCTTTTCTGGTTGGCCACCACACCATTTGCTTGTTTCCATGCTGTTGACCATCTCCCCACCATGGCCGACTAGTTTTCTTTCTAGGAGACCACTTGTAGCGGTCGACCGACCACTATAAGTAGCGCGATTTCTTTCCCTCACCTTTTTGGAGATATTTTTAGTCCAGCTGTGCCAGCTGGAAGGCACCAGAACCATCCTCCATACACGTGTATGGAGGGATGGCTTTGAGCCCTTAGCTTCTGCAACAAGCTTGAGCCTTTTGTTCTCTATAAGAGGGAGGCTCCCCCTCTCTCCTCCAGGTCCAGCTTTTTTTGTTGGGGAGTGATAGATACACATATATCTCTATATCTCTCTTTGTTTCATTTTTGTGCCTTAAGTGTAGTTTTATCATACTTTAACACAGAAACACACACTCAAACACCATCCTTTTTGTTCTTTGAGGTGCTTAGGAGTTGGTTTGAGAGTTTTTGGACTGGTTTTGATCGAAAAAACTTGCTTGAGTTGTAGCTTCAAAGTGTTCTTCAAGGGTGAGCCTTTAACTCCTTAAACCCATATTTTTCTTAAGCTTTTAGCCCTATTTTCATGGTGTTTTAGGCAACTTCCTACTACAAAAGTTCTAATTTTTGGTCCTTAAAATGTGTGTTTAAAATCACTTTTGTGTTAGGGGTTGTCTACCCCCTCTTAGGCCTTGTTTGGCCTTGCTTTTGTGCCTTCTTTTTAAGCTTTTGGGACCACCTTGTTTTGACCTTCTCACCACTAAAACTCAGAAGAATTTCAGTGTTGGAAGTGGTGTTTTAAGGTCTTAAATAGGAAGGTATCCTCTCCTTGTATTTTGAATACTTGCTTCATATGCCTCATGTGTGAGCATGTTTGTTAAGCTTGTGTTGGCCATATCTTAGCCTATTTTAGGCCTTATTTCAGCATGGCATGCCATTGTTTTAACTTGGTTTTGTCATCATTTGCATGACTAATACACTTGTAGTGTAAATCTCACAAACTAGTCTTGTGTGCTTCATGAAGTAGCATGTCATTCTAGCTTGTTTTGTCTCCATTTCAGCATTTTTTGGTGATGTTTTGCCATGTCATACCTCTGTTAAGGTTTGGTTTGGTTGGCCCTTGCATGCTCCATGCACTTGTAGTGCAATTCCATGAAATAGCCTAACATGCATCATGCTTTAACATGTCATTCTAGCATGATTTTGGCTTAACTCTAAGAAGCTTTTGTCCATGTTTTAACATGCTTTAGCTCTGATTTGTATTGTTTTGGTCATGCATGCCATGCTTTGTATAGCCATAGTACATTCTAGCTTGTTAGCTTTGTGTATCAAGTCCATTAGCATGCTTTTCTTGGACTATTTGAATGATTTGGCATCATTTATTATGTGATTTCAGTCCATGTTTCATGGTCATACACTCACATTTATTACTCATTCAATGCGTTGGAGAGTTGGTCCTTTATGTCTCAAACATGAGCCATTGCGTATGCCTTCATGCCCAAGCTTGCGAGCTATCATTTCAATGTGTTTTTGGGGGTTATTTTGCCATGATATAGCTCTAATTTTTATTGGTTAAGTCATCTCATGCTTGGTTTTGGTAGGTGCAGTGTAATCCTCCCTCTGGCCCTTGTATGATCCATGTCTTATGCCCTTCATGCTAGTTTATTTTGGCTCCCTTCCATGCATGTTTTAGACTCTTTTTGACATGTTCTAGGACTGTTTTGGGTTGCCTTTGCCATATGCTTCATGTTGTACATAGTTGTAGTACAAGTGCCTATGCTAGCTTTGAGTTTTGAGCACCATAGCATGCTTCATTTGTGTTGTGTACATGATTTAGCATCACTTAACATGACATTTCAGAGCACATAGCATTGCCATGTTCCCACTTCATTCACCCTTTGAGTGCCTCTAAGGGTTGTGCATTTGTTGCCGTGTTGTGGCCTGACATGTATGCCATCTTGTCTAGGTCCTTGAGCCTTTATCTTAGCAGGTTTTGGTCTTTGTTTAGACCTATTTGAGCTCTGTCCATGGTTGTTTCATGCACTTGTGCCATGTATTGCATGCCCCCTTTGTAGTCTTCTTTACTAGCTTCATGCTTTAAGGACCTTTGCATGCAATACTTGTATTGTTTGAATGATTTGGCATCATTTCATACCTTATTTCAGTGCATTTAGTGTTGTCACACTTCCATGTTTGTCACTCTTTGAGCAATCTTGAGAGTTGTGCTCTTAGGCCTACATGATAGGTCAAGGCATGTGCATGTTTGCCTTGCCCTTTTGTGCCTTTGTTTTGATGTTATAGCCCTTGATTTGGGCATGGTAGTCTGTCCACTTTTGGTTTAAGTCCATTTAGCATTGTGTATGCCATGTTGTTTGCATGCTTTGGTCACATTGCATTGAGTATGCCATATTGTTCATTACATTTGTGTATGCCATGTTCATTGCATTGTGTATATTATGTTGCCATTTGCATTGTGTATGCTAGTTGTCATTTGCATTGTGTATACTAGTTGTCATTTACATTGTGTATGCTAGTTATTATTTTGATGTTTGTTTCCTTGCATTGCATGTTTGCATGCTTAAGTCATATTGCATATTTGCATGCTTGAGTTGCATTGCATTTTTCCATGCTTCATGTTACATAGCATTGTGCATGCCATGTTATGTGTTGCATTGTGTTTGGAATAGGTGTTAGTCCAAACACAAGAAAGCGAGGCGTTCATACTTGAAGTGGTGAAACGTGACTCAATTCTTGGTCGTCGACGCTCTTGATCATACATGATAGAGTTTTAGGCCTTATGTGTTTATGTGTGCATTTATTTTACATTGAATTGTGCAACTTCGCCTCTCGGCCATCATGCATTGAGATGCATGATTGGTGGCTGAGGATCGAACCGCACTCCCTTGAGCTTATGAAATGATAGGGAGGGTGGTTGTGCACTATACCCTAGCAAATACATTGCCATGCCCTTTCTTGCTCTCTGTTGCGACAAATTGGCAAAATGACAAGCTAATTGACGGCCGACAGAAAAACTAGTGGTGAGCACTTTTTACGCCTCAACAAAAGTAAAAGTGGTGGCGGTGGTCTCCCACATCAACAACTGGTCGGCCACCCTCCTACAAGTCCCCAAGATGAGTTAGAAGCTATCTAGAGCTTGGTGCAAGTTTCTAAGAACAGTTTCAAACAGAGGCAAATCGGGGCATCATGATGGATTTCCGAACGAGGCGACCGGGCATGCATACATTCTTCTCCCTTTGAGGACCTTGTTTTACTGCTTTACTTAGCCAATTTGCTTAGCTAGTTTATTCTTTGGTCTGTACTTAATTAGTTAATGCATTTAACTATTCAATTTGTGTTGTAATAGCTTAATTAATTAGGATTAGTTAATTAGCTTCGTTGTGATGTAATAACTAGTTTAATTAGCTTAGATTAGCTAGTTAGCTTCTTATTCGGACCCTCTGTTGAGAGGGCCAATTGTTGTAATAAGCGTGCGTGTGTGCAATGCATGTCGTCCAACCCCCACTTCTTTCTCCCTTTTACTTAACCGCTTACGATGGTTAGTTTTAGGGTATGTTTTGATTAGCATACCTTATGCTTGCATGTGTGCATCCATTCATTTGTTTTGCATGCACCAGGCTCGGTACATCACGCTAATTGCATTGTATTTCCAATATATTTACTTGAATACGTGTTCCATGACATGTTATCAAGTTGCATAACATATTAGAATAAGCCGAGCCTATTTTATTAGCATTGTTGCATTAGCCATCTTAACAAGAACTAGGATCATGCATGATTTCCTAACTAGTTCTTTGTTTTTGGCTCGATACCTTTGGGTGTTCGCTTTAGCATATTGCATGTGTGTTATTGATTGCCATGAAAGCATACTTACCATGAGGCTTGCTTATTTGATATAATGGCTTTGAATACTGTGGGTGAAGGTTGGATTGAATTGGAACAATTCATCAAATTCTGATTTAGCCTACTTATGAGTAGCAAACTTCAAATCATTTTCACAGCAGCGAACATGCAATGTTTTGTTCCCAAATTAGGTGATCTAGTTTATACTTGTATCTTGTGTGCATCGCGTAAATTTGTTAATTTAGGAATAAGAGCACATGTGTTTTCAAAAACAAATATCATGCTTAAATGCAGGCCGATCTTTGATCAGGCGGCGAAGTGCTCATTGCATGACCTTCCTCGTACCCAAGTTCCCGAGCAGAGCAACTTTGGTGATGATGGCGGACATGTAGCCTTAGGCCGGCCTGGTCGGGGTTTCCTAAATTTCCCCCAAATAAAATATTTGGTGGCGACTTTGTATCTGCAACGATCCATGTTTGGCACTTCTTTATTAAAATCGAGTTTTCAAAGCGATTTGCAGATTTAGACTATTTGGTGATTTATCTTACATTGCACTTTGTGAGATTAGATTGAAACCGTGACATTGGGTCCGACATAATAGCTTTCAGAACAGCAAGCGAATTTTGCCTACGCTTCGGCGCGAACTGGAGTGTTCTTTGGGACACGTTTACAAGCTCATGAGGAAAGACTAAGCGACTATCGAGCTGCCGAATTCTCAATGAAACACCTCTTAGCGTATCAAAAGCAGAGGAGAAAGACAATCCAAATCGTGTCCAAGCGTGAGGAGGAAAAGGGCTGACCAAAGGCATGTCAAGCGAGGAAAGGTGTCAAGCATGTCAAGCGAGAGGAAGAGTTATCCAAAGCGGCGTGTCAAGCCTTACAGAAAGGAGAAAGAGCAACCAAGCGGCGGTCAAACGCCATGAGAGGAGAAAGGGTAACAAAGCAGCGTGTCAAATCACGAGGAGGAGAAAGACAACCAAACGCGTGTCAAACATGAGAAAGGTATCAAAGCGCATGTCAAAGCGAGAGGAAATGCAATAGCGCGTGTCAAGCAGCGAGAAAAGGTATCCAAGCAGCGTGTCAAGCGTGAGAGGAGAAGAACAACCAAGCGGCGTGTCAAGCGCCAAGGGAAAGAACAACCAAACACATGTCAAGCGCTAGAGGAAAGGTAGCTAAGCAGCGTGTCAAGCGTGAGAGGAGAAAGATTGCGGTGCAAATCTGGGAGGGTGGCGATGATGAACATAGAGCACACATCCAGTGTTTGGACGAACCAAGAGAAGTTCGAGAGGTAGGAATAATCTTACCTGGAGTTCCTCACTAAAACACATACAACATTGTTTGGTTACACCAACTTCAAATGAACCTTACATACAATATCGTGTACTGCACAAAAGAAACTTTGGCAGTACAATACATTACAATGCATATTCTATGGAGGATTGGCGACACATTCCGTGTTTAAAAGCGAAATACCGTTCACATGTATCTGCAAAAATGCATATTCTATGTAAAAGCGGAAAATGCATGTGAATACCAAGACCAACAAATGCATGCTACGTGCAACTTATTTGAGATGCATATTCTATGTCACGAAACAAGAAGTGCATAAGAATGCAAGTGAAAAGATGCATAACAATGCAAGTGGAGACATGCATAACAATACCGAAGGCTGGGAAATTAAGGCATTGAATAGCAATGCAAGTGAAAAGGTGCATACATATTCCGTACACAACTTAACAATGCACTTCAATGCAACAACAAATAGCATGTTTGAAGTAAAAGTTGAATAAGTACGCCTTAATGAGAGCCAATTCAAACACAACCTCCGATTTACCTCTCGGGAGGTTGCAACACGTTCAAGGATACATACCACAGCTGAGCACCACATCTTGCGAAGAACACGATTAAGAGCTTTCATGGCGGAAAATATTCAAGCTTGGAGAAGTGCACTTTGGTTGCCACATTCTCTTTTTTCCAGAGAAAGGAGCGCAAATCAACCAAAACAAACCCAAAAGGAAAAGTATACATGGGGTCCATCGGCCACGCGAGATTGAGCCATTGGTGTGTGCCATCGGCCACAAAAAGGGAGTGTCGTACGCTTCAATAATGTGGCAGATCGGCCAAAAGTGATTAGGCGAATTAAAATGATTTGATCCATTTGCCTCGGGTCTTTAAGGATGAGGTTTCAAACCTCATTTCTTCACCAGTCTTTAAGGATGAGGGTTTCAAACCTCATTTCTTCACTTCACCTCAAAATCAAAATCCTTCCCCTCTTGTTCTAAACTATTTTCCCTTCGATCTCGCTTTCTACACATTTCCAAACGACCCCACAAACATTAGATTCACAAAACCTTCATTGTTCTCAGCGTTTTGAACCCGATTGAAAAGTGGTTTAAGCATCTCTTTCTCTACCTTTACCATTTTGAGGTATGTTTCCCTCAACTTTACCTTGTAAGTTTAAGTGCCTTTTTTGGGGATTTTTGACTTTTTGACTTTTTCTCTTAGAGAGTTGACTGACTTTGTTGACTTTACGGCATTTTTTGCCCATTTGCTCAACTTTCTTTTTAGATGACAAATAGCGTTTCCATATTGTGGAGACTCCTCACAGGGGATGGAGATGAACCTTGAGTTGAGCCTCTCTACCGTTAGGCATTGAAACCATCCGTTTGATTCGATGGCGTACGGCCCGAGGAGAGGTACATGTATTGCCTCAGATGGCATCCGTCGATTCGGGAGAATTTGCTTGCGAGGTGCCGAGGAGGACCTCTGCTATGCGAGTCGGAGTTAAATTCTACGTATCCCCATAGCACTTGTGAAACGGTACACTTCCCTTCACTTTCACAATGTGGATGACATATCTTGGATAGCCCACATTACTCTTGATCGATCATCTGAGGACACACTTGTCAATGTTGCCCGTGCCTCGTTCATTCTAAGTACCGCATACATACATTGCCGTCCATCAATCTGAACACATGCATACCTTTGTATTTACGACCGCGCCTTGCATCAATTCTTGGACGAGAGATTCTCATGCCTTCAGGGGAAGCAGTGGGAAACACTGTATCGCCATGCAGGCCGGGTATATATGGAGATACTGACTCGTATTTATTCCATTAATCGTCGATGAGGTTGGTTTGATGCGTGCATTCTATGGGTTCAACTTTCGGCCTCACAGCAGAGCCGGCCACTTCTAGCGCTGTAGTGGAGGTGGTGGGACACCACCGATTCCTTCCATCTCCTCTCTGGCGGAGGAAGATGAGATAACTCGCCGACTTCTCTATGCTTAACATGGAAGAGCATTTGGATTGAGGGGTTAAATTACCATATGACAACTGACATGGCTGAGTGGGATATAACAGGATATATATATGCTGAGGGACTCGTCCACCACTTCCGACTAGGGATGGTGTGGTATTCATGGTTCTCAAGACCTTGCTTGAGGAGACACCGACGACCTCACGGGGAGGTCGACACCTCATAAAGTTCCTCGTGTTTTTGTGATTTTCTCTCTTGATGTTGGCGAGACACGTTGGCCTCTGCTTCTTAAAGTGCACTAGTGGACTTGTCCACGTGTCCGGCACTATGATTAGGTTAGCACGGCTTGTAGCCACGTTGTCTGGTGCAAATCTTCTTCTACTTGTGATGAGGCACAATGGAGCTACTAGAGCCTGGGAGTATGTCTACCCTTCACCTTGGCATTACATTCTCCTGCTTTATAATCTACCTTTGTACACATAACACACTACTTGCTTTTTGTTCTATCTATATACGTACCTTCATCTTATGCATAAATCTCTACTACATATATCATCTAATCTTTGCTTT